>OU612043.1:200445027-200448373 GCA_914767935.1 Coremacera marginata | reverse complement strand
TCAACTTTTTCGCTGTTGCGTTGAAGTTGCGTTGTAATTGCTTTGACCAAGTGTGGAAAAGGCCTTAGTGTTACACAAAAAAGATCAATTCAAGATCTCTAAAATATGTGCTGAAATTTTTTTTGTAGTACTAACGGCGTTGAAGATATGTCCGAATGACAAAGTTTGATTTTTTTTTAATTTTGCACTGTGTATAACTTGTAAAAATATTAAAAAAAAAAATATGCAAATACAGTACAGTCTCGCTAATCCGGACACATGTAGTTTCGGCGTATATTCGTATTACTGGAAATGCTTGGAATTCACAAAGCGCTGCTTTAGGTTTGACTGTTAAGTAATAAATAATAATAAAATAACATTGTTTCACGAAAATATTTTTACAGAAATGCACATACACATGCAGTTATGACATAATATAATACACATAGCGCCGTTACCTTGCTCATTACAATAATACACTGATACGCATTGAAAAAAAGAGTCAAATTGTAAGCCAAACATGCTGGAAATTTTTTCTCTCCGAACTTAAGCGGTAAAATATTAAAAATGTTCAAGTGCCCCAGTGTCCGTATTACTGGGAAGTCCGGTATAGCGCATGTGCGGATAAGCGTGACTATACTATATTTCTATTTTTTGAGTTTCAAAAAGCGTTCAATTTGACATGGACTCACCGATATCTATATAAAAGCAAAAAAAAAAAAAAACTTATGCTAAACTATATACTGGGTTCTACCGTCTTCAGTCTGTTAACTTCTTGGTCCAAAATCCATATTTCATGTGGATTATGAATTAGCGACATATTTTCAGATTCATAGAAGTAACTTGTATAATTTGTTCGCTTAAAAATTTAAGAACTTTATTCAAGCTCTAGGTCTATAACTACCAACAACAGCAAAAACATCCTGTATATAGTAGTAATCACACAACAGACTAGATAACTGTTTAGGGATGGGTAGTTTCGGACATGAATAGTTCATGGAACTATGTTCACTCCCGGACATAGTTCCAATCGTTCCATCTGTACGATTTAAGCATGTCCAAACAGTTCCGATTGAAATACAATTTTTTCTAATGAGCAACATAAGCCGACATCTCTTTCGCATTTACCGCACATATACATATTACTGCTTAGACGAATTGTTTGAGTGATGGCAAGCAAAACGATAATGCTTGTGAGAGAGAATGAATGAATAATAACTATAATAACTATGTGATATTTCGTCATTCTTGTTGTATGCATTGTTCTGTTTGTTTTTGCTTGTAACATAAGAAAGAGAACAATCATGAAATGATATTTAGAATGCTTTTGTTACTTTTCCTCTAATACAGAGAACTGTCGGAACTGATAGTTCCTCGGACATGCTTATTATGTTATAAAAGAAGCATGTCCGTTACAATTTTGTTACTTAATATTTGAACTATATGAATTTTTTTAGCAAATTTTTAAAGTTTCTTTTTTAAATAATTTATGAATATTTTCCTGTATTTTTAAATTTTGAAATGAAAACACTAAAAAAAAAACAAAAAATTGTGTTCATTTTGGTTTAAGGCTAGTCACAGTGTTGTGTTAAAATTATACTTAGAGTATTACAAATTTCCTCTACAGTTCAACAAACAACCAGCTCAAACAGATAAATAAAGGAACTCGATAGTTCTGCGGACATGTTTCCATTTATTAGTTCCGCTATATAAAAGAGACGTTCAACAAACAAGCAGCTCAAGCAGATCAAATAAACAAAAGAACGAGATAGTTCCGCGGACATGTTTAAATGAACTAGTTCCGCTCTCTAAAGGAAACGTTCCATGTCCGTTCCGTCTTCGGAACTGTTAAGCACAACCCTATAACTGTTAGACTGAAAAATTATTAAAGTTATAAAAAGCACTTCACATAAAAACTTATGGAAAAATGATCGTAAGTAATTTAAAAATAAAATAAATTATATCTTTGATTTAACACAACGGCTATTAATTATTGATAGTTAATTATGTGAATATTAAATTTCTTAATATTTAATAAATTTCCTAATTACAAATTATTAATATATTTGCTTGTAAAGCAAAATAGTCTTAAAATAGATTCTGTTACAAAATTCCTTTCATGCCTTATACAATAACTTGCTAAATATTAGAATTTTTGTCTCTCATGATTTAAAAATTTTTGTTGTTTTTTACAAGTATAAAGAAACGATGTTTTAATTTTAATAATATGTTTAGCTGACACAACAACTTTTGTGACTACATATAAGTATTTTTTAAATCAGTTCACATTTTCTTCACAAAAGTTAACTTGTTTGATCTCGATACGTTTTTTTTTCTCGGTATATGAAATATGCATGTGCAACATACTTTTTGTTAGTTTTACAAATCTAGTTTTATGAAACTGCTTGAATTTCAATAAGTTGCTTGGATCTAGTTGGCATTGGAAGGTGTTAATAAATACGGGCTGCCCTTTAAAATTTATTTATATTATGTGTCAAATTTAGTTAATACTGCTCGTAAATACTCTCAGTAATTACTGTCAATATATACCGCCAATATACAGTAACTAGTGTAAGTAGTCTAAGTAAACGCTGAAATTCATATAATATTTTCAATGTCGTTTTTAACTATCTCATTTCTCACATTTAATTAACTGAATATTTATCCCTGGCATTAAGGACATTTGCCCTAGTAGAAGTGAGCCGTTTTATGTGTAGTGGGCATCATGGTAGAAACATACAAACAAACAAACATTCATTCATTGTGTACTAAACAATTAAATATTTTTACGCAAATTGATGTCAACAGCTGTGCTTAATTGTTGTGTAACCAACGGTACCACTGAGTGCCGTAACAATCTATCTGACTGACTGACCACCGTTATCGGCCGTCTGTCTATCTGACAGAGCGTTAATGACTGGGTTGGCCTCCAGTAGGGGTTGGCCTCCAGTAGGCCTAGCGCTGCAACATTTTTTAAATATTCTTTTTGTTTTTAGTAAAACGTTGTAAAAACTTTGCCGTTGGCGGCAGTTTCAACAAAAAAAAAAAAAGTTTTCAGAAGCTTTCAGTGTTTTAGCTAATTAATAAGAAAAAACATTTGTTTGCTTGTTCCATTAAAACGAGAGTAGCGAAAAAAATTTAGCAACAACGGTTTTCAAAACAATTTACAGAAGTCTCAATTACAAATTTAATTCGACTGCATCATCCCATAGTTTAAATACGCATAGAGGCGTACATTGTATTTATGCCTATCTTATTAGATGATTGACAAAAACTGAAATTTTTACTATACATACATTTAATGCCAAAGTTGCTTACTTCTGCTTAAGGACTTTCTCAATGTTAAAGATTATGTATTTTTATTACA